>VYZT01041619.1:0-17916 GCA_013400735.1 Pomatostomus ruficeps | reverse complement strand
CCCCCCCCCCCTTTCCCCCCTTCCTTATCGTCCGCCGGGGCTGCCGCCGGTAACGATGTACCTCCGTGTAGTGTTTGCTGTAATGGCTCAGCTGTTACAGAATCACGGAAGCAGCCAGGTTGAAAAAGATATCTGAGATCACCGAGGCCAACCTGTGTACGAACCCCCACCATGTCAACCAAAGCATAACATTGAGTGCTGCATCCAGTCTTGCCTTAAAGATCTCCAGGGACACTGACATTACCACTTCCTTGGACAGCCTGTCTGTGAAGAAATTCCTTCTATGTCCAACCCAAACAGCTTGAGGCTGTGTCCTCTCGTCCTGTCACTTGCTACCTAAGAGAAAGACCAATCCCTCCCCGGCTACAGCCTGCTTTCAGGCAGTTGCAGAAAGTGGTAAGTGACCCCCTGAGTTTCCTTTTCTCGAGACTAAACAACCCCAGCTCCCTCAGCAGCTCCTCACAGGACTTGTGCACCGGACCTTTCATCAGCTCTGTTGCCCTTCTCTGGACTCACTCCAGCACCTCAATATCCTTCTTGCAGTGAGGGGCCTGTTGCCAGATGAAGCATTTTTTGCACCTGGTGGGTTAATACAATGCTTATTCTTCAAAAACCGTTGACCTGTGGAACTGCACGATGGTTATTCTATAGGAAGAAGAATTGGAAAGCAACCAGCCCAGTTGTGCCAACTTTTACCAGTACACCAGGCAGTCAGGTATGACTTTGGCGTCCCCAACCACCAGGGACCACCAAAGAGACATGTACAGAGGGGATGGACCATTCAGAGAAATTATTAATTTAGCACCATTCAGGTGGCCTAAGTACCAGGCTAGCCCCACTCTTGTCAGGCTTCTGTTATGACTTCAGAAGTACTTTTGGTCTAAGCTTATTGGTAATTTGTGCTGTATCAATATGCACCACAGGTATGACAAAGATGAAGGGGTTTATCATTATGACTATTTGTAGCTGTTAAAAGCCCATCAGAGCTTTCCCTATCCAAACATCCAAAGGCAGTGAGAGTGTCAAGTGACAGTTTGTATTCACCAAGCAGGTATCTCCTCACTACAATGCATTGCTTGGTGTACCAGTAACTGAAAATGACAGGCAGAAATATAGTTTCTGCAGTGATTTCAGATGTTGAAATTCTCACATTATAGCAAGATACGCCAAGACTGTAATTTCTGAATACCTTCCAATGCAGAACCTGGCTCCTATCACCCATGGGCACTGGTTTTCTTTATGCATTAGTAAAGAAGGTGTGTTAGCAATGCGCCTGTTAGCACTCCCTGCTCTAAATCAGTCATCCTTCCCTGAATGGAGTTTTACCTCTATGACTGCCAGAAGTTCAATATTTCTATTTAATTTTTGTACTTAATTGGATTCTTTTATCATGTGTTAGTGTCAGGATATATGGTGAGAAAGTTCAGTCCTACAGAGATGAGCTGAAGGATGGCAGCAATGTTTCTGCCTTGGCATTCATGAAGTGCATTGATTTACACTTGCAGACATGTGCCATTCATCCTGCTTCTTTGTTGCTGTGCATTCAGTGTACTTCCAAGAAAGTGCATCGGTAAAATCACTGCTTCCAGTCAAGTGCTCAGACGCAATCCTAGTTTATAGCAGTCCTGCTTCCACACAAAGTCATGCGAAAATGTTGTTGGAAGGGAAACAGATACCCTGAGCCCAGCTCTACAGGGTGATACAGATTCCCAGGGCACCCGCAAGTGTTTTCCTCTGCTTTTGACTGCACTGGGTGCAGGACTTTTGGCTGCCAGCAGGCTCAGCTTTCAACTCTTGGGGTTCTGGGATATAAGTAAGGGGAAGTTTTTAATTTTGAGTATTCTTGCAGGAAAGTATAGTAACCTGGAGGAAATACTTTAGACATCCTGTCATGTGCTCTGTTCCAACGTATTGTAAATCATAACAATCTATAACTGAAATTAAACCGCAATATTTAGACTGACAATTGCCACATACTTTGCCTAAAAACATTATTTTCCAATGTTTCTTGAAGATCTTAATTGCATTTTAAAATTCAAGTAATTTCTTTCTGAGACTTGCAAGAGTGTAAAAATTCCATTTGCTGCACAATTCCACTTAATGAGGTGTAAGTCACTAGGGGCTTGGCCTAAGGATTTGTGCAAGTCATGAAATATGGACTCATTTTCTGCTCTGTGAATTTTTGGATTCTGGTGGCTTTTGTTCCAGAGAAAAGCAAGTGTGGTGTGGTAATGAGTGAGGTCTTTAATGTCTTAGGCATCTTTGTGAGTGAAAGGGACGTGCAGAATTGGTGGGCAGCTGACTACCTTAAGTCAATAGTTCAGGACACTCACTGACACAGAAATGCAAAGTCACTGTGGGTTTGTATCAGTGGATTAAAGGCTGGCTTTAGGCGAGGCAGAGTATTTCACAGGTGACAGCACCTCCTGGTTGTTACCATTCTCTGTTCTTCACATTCCCTCCTTGTACCAGCCGCCTGTTCTTCCAAGCTTCACTCAGCCTTTGACACGTTTCTTCTAAGTTCCCCCAGGGCAATTTTCATTGAGTTCCTCACTACATGTGTGCCAATGTGCATCAAGAGTTGATTGTGGTGTGGTTTTCAGCTGCTCTTTGCAGATGGGGCAGTGAACTTGTACCGGGGGCAGCAGCCACCAAAAGCCACCGGCCAGGAGAGGGAGCACCTCTTGTCCATAGAGAGCAAGCTGGCCTCACAAACTCATCATATAGGCTCCATTCTCTGCTTTGTTCAATCTGTCCTCTCCTTCTTTCAGTCCTTTTCTTACTCCCTAACTCCTCCTCCTTCTTTCCCGTCTCTTACCCCCCTTTCTGTCCCTCTTGAGTTACTTTCTTGATAACCAGTGTTCTCCAAGCACCAGAGCAAAAGACAGTACTGTGCCAGAAAAGCTCTTCTCGTATCAATATTACCTTCCCAACCCCTTTTTCCTCATGTTTTGATTTCTTCCAGGAAGAAAATGCTTCTCTTCGGTTTTTCATATCCTGCATGTCAAATACATTAATATACTTTCTTTTTGACAATTTATAAATATTCATTTACAGTAAAGGCTGAACAAATCTGCTCTACTTGGTGCCAGGAAAACCCCTGTACATAAATTTAGGAAAGAAATTCAGTTCCAAGATATGCATAGAAACCATCCCTAACAAAAAGGTTCTTGCTAAAGCCAGGAATTCTCCATCAAGCAGAGGCCTTTCAAATATGCAGCTGGTAATGGACCATGCGCTGGCACATATGTCTGCAGGAGGTGACTGCATCCTTCTCATGGGAACACACCAAAAAAATACATTCAGCTATGGAATGTGCACCTGAACAGTGCAGGCTATTGAAGGGATGGCATCCTGCTGTATTGCCTCTCGTGCTGCATTCTGAGCTGGACAGTGTCTCACAGTGAGATTCAGATCACAAAAAGGGGGAAGTTCTGTTTAATGGCCTCTACTGATAACCAAACACACAATGATCAGCAGTAAAATTAAGGAATGTGGTGTTCCTCTCAGGATTAGATTCTGCCCTCTGGTAAAACCACAGTACAGATGACTCATTTGAGGGCTTTCTATCCTGAAAACAAAACTACAGCATAATCCATGTCACTCCCTTTCCTGTTAGTTCACCAACAAAACAGCCTGTAATAAGAAACATAAAAGATGGACACACAAGGCAGTCCACTTCTTAAAAGTGTGTTGCACACAACAGATGCTGACCAGGCCACTTGCACGTCTATGTTGGTTCTTGTCAGCAGCTGGGGGAGAAGGTACCAGGGAACCAAATCAATCTGCTTAGAAGTGTTGCAAAGTAAAACTACCTCATGTTTATGTAACATCTTGCCCTGTGGAGTGCAACATGGACTTTTTAATACAAACAATGAACCTTTTGAGAGCTGCTACTGTCAGTTTCTACTAAGCTAAGCTGTCATCCCTTCCCCTCATGTCTCACAACATTTAACCCGATCAAAATCAGTAGCACCCTCAGCATGCACATGGCATAACCTTGCTTTTCTGGAGCTTGATTCTGCAAGTCAAGGGGAAGAATGTGAGATAAAGACTTTGCATCCATCTCATTTAGGGCCTGCGTTAATCTCTTGGTTTCATCTCACCCCTGAAGAAGGTGGTTGTGGTATCACTGCTGCTCTTGTGCCCTCTTGCAGCCTTGGCAGTCCAGGAATTGTTTAGATCTGTGGTGGTCCAGAGCATATTTCTACTTCCTCCTTGATAAAAGCCTTCACTATCATTATGCAAGTCACTTGATTCACTGGCTTATCTATTCACTTCGTCTTCTTTTTTTTTTTGGTAGGATTATCAGCTTTCAGCAGAGAAACACTTCAGGCCACAACTTAAAGTTACTTTAAGATCCTGGGTGCCATGCACCTAGAAAACCCCCAGACAATGACTTGACCATAACAGTAATAAATAACTGAAAGGGAATTTACCCATATTTCTGGATGAAAGTTTTTCTTAATCCAACTGCTGTATGAAGAGTCTTGAAATTTCTTGAATATACAACAACTGACTTAGCAAGAAGAGTAAATTTGGAAGGTGTCCACACAAAACAATGTTGCCTACCATATCTGTTCTTTAAACCTAAGCAAAGCAATATAAAGTACCTCAAATCACACATTTAGTTACTACTTACTTGAAGTTCACAGCTCATAATTGGACAACACTAACGGCAGGCACCTTTCCAGCTCCCCCCCCCATAACTTTGTATCTACAGAATTAATGTGAAAGAATGCAGTAGGTCCCAGGTAATTCCTGCCACACTTGGAATTCTACTCCAACATGAGGAGATTTATGAATATTACTGCGTGCATTACTGACATGCTGAGCAAAGAACCAGTAACCACACCACCTTGCTAAGCATGGCTGATTACCAACAGCAGTGAACCTGTACCCTTCGTGACGTCCAGCAACAATGATCAAGTGTCAGGGATTTACTATAATACATCAAAACACAAGTTGACTACTCAAATTATCATTCAAAGTTTTTTTGAAGAATAATGTTCCCCAATCCCACATGAAAACAGAACCAACAGACCACATTCATATATTAATTTTTTTATTTTCCCATACAATATTCACAGGGTCTGCTTTTTGTCTTATTCAAACTAAATTTCCCTGCCCCCCCATGCCCTCAAACTAAAGAACTGATATTTCAGGACACAAAAAGAAGTCTTGTAAACATGAAACATCCAAAGCACAGCTGAAACCCAGAGCATTTAGCAATTAAAAACACAGTTATATCCCCTTTAACGCAGGGTGTTTTCTTGTGTATCACACCATTAACCAAACTGTTCATATATTAAAAAGGTGCAGCTTTAACCAAAGGTCACAATGCACTTTCCTCACCCACTGCGTTAGCATGTGTGTTTTATTATTCCCTATTCAGTCAGTTGTTTTAAAAACTATATACAGCTACGTTTAAACATGTGTATTTGTGCCATGTTTTTAACAACACAAAAATAAAGGCATTTTTAAACTGTTGCTGCATATTATGCAGCAGGATGCCAGAGCATTGGTTCAGACACCTAACTTCAATGGAAAAGTCAGGTCCACTAAACCTCTGCAGTGGGAGTAATATTAAATTGAACAGTCCACACATTCAAACATTACGAAAGAATAAAGAGACATGTATGCGATAGCTGACCATCAGTTTTATAGCACTATTTACCAATTTTGCCAGCACACAGAACAACTCAGTGGAAAAAAACCCCAACACAACTCAAGCCTTAAAACAAATGCCTTTGTTGTGATTAAAGCTACATAACTAATATTCAAACTCCAGAAACAGTGAACACTAGCAAAACTAAATCGTGTTTTCATTGGGACACTTGCACCAAAGTGTACCACTTGCTTCATTATTGTGTGCAATGCAGCACAAAAACTACTAGACATCAGCTGCTGAAACACAAGAAGGAAGCACAGAGGTACAATCAAGAATGTTGTGTGCAGGCACAGATTTGTATCTCAAGACAAAAGCACTCCTTTGTTTTCTTGTATTAGTGGGTCTAACTATTTCTGGGGAGCCTGCATGTCAAAATGGGACTGCAGTATTCAAAATTCAGTACAGGACAGTAAAACTCTACATCCTGAATTTTACTTAGAGATTTTTAATACCTCCATGACGTTTTAAATAATCTTTGAGCTGTCTGATGTTTTCCTTCAGTTTCCAAAAGAGCAGTCATTCAGTTCACAACACAATAGGAGCTTTTTATTTTTTTCAGCCATGACATAATTTTAAAATCAAATCATCTTAGACAAATTCTTCAGACTGCTCAAGTGACACCTGAATATATAATTTCAAATTTTTGCTAGAAATAATACAGGAAATTAAAAAGGGTGTAGCACTCTTTCTCTGCTTGCTGAGAACTTGTAAAAGAAGCGTCTTTTGATTTAGCTAGTAATACACGACAGATTTTTCATTTTAGTTTATTTTGTGTGCATTTAAGAATTGGTGAGCCTACTTTTTCTTCCAGAGCCATTTGATGAAGTTTAGCCTTGGTATGACCAGCTCAATTCAAGCTATGGGCATGTACATACGTTTACTACCTTCCACAACTAAATGAAAGAGAACTTTACAGTACATAAGCTACTGAAGACATGAGCAGTGAAAACAATGTAACTCTTACAACTCTACCAAAAGAATAATCTGAAATATTTAAAACATTTCCTGACCACTAACAAAACAGAGCGGCAATTAGATGCACAAGGCCCTCATGTCTCAGTGCACCACACAGAGGAGTATTTACAGCACTTGTGCAACGCAGTATCGGTATGAAATTGGCCTCTTACTAGGAAAACAATTTAGTAAAAAGCTTTGTACGTGCCTAACACATCATATAACCTCATCCAGTGCTGGTGCTGTGCTGCTTAACAAACCAAGCCACTTCTGGTCTTAAATCCAAAAAGCAGCAGCAGCATATATGAGTACTGCACAGTTTCAATTACAAAGTTACAAGATTTCCTATTCTACTGCATGTTTTTTACATAAACTTGCAAATTTGGATTTTTTTGTATGCAGAAGTGGATTTCCTGAGTAGTCTCAGCTTACAATTTGTTCAGTAAAACAAACATTGCGAAAGAGAAAATGTGTTTATTTTAATACAGAAGAATGTATGTTTAAGCAATCATAATGAAGTATAAAATTCAGCAAATTCTGAAGATGAAGACTTTCCAGGCTGATGAAGAATTTGCACCACAATGTAATGCCAAGCTTTCAACAATTTTACAAATAAGCAAGGGGTATGATTGCATTTTTTGAAATGGTGCACTACAGTTAATCACATTTCCTTTTTTATAATCAAAGATATTCAGCCTGAAAATTAAAATGAGATTTTCATATATATGATCTCTCATATCAGACACGAGACTGCTGCGTTACTTTAAAGTGTTACACTGAAGATGACTAATCATACTGGTAAAAATCAGACTTGGTTTGGATTAGTATCAGTAGAAATAAAGAGAGACTAGACTCTGCCAGATATTTTAATATAGGAATTGAAAAACTTGAGTTCCAAAGAATCCTTAAAAGTATTTCAAATTATGTGTCTCTTTCATAACTTTTTGGGTCTGTTTTTTGACTTTGAAAAGATGAGGAGTATACACATTTTAATGTTGCATATATTCAGACCTCTGTACCTAGAGTTAATTGGAGAACCGCTAATCTTAATGAGCAACACACCTGAAGCATTACCGCGACCGGTTACGATCCAACGCGCGTTGTCGTGGTTCTTTTATCCGAGAAGAAGCTCTTAAGGAGAAATACCTGCCCGATGCTAACAACAAGAAGAATGATTGCTTCCCCTATTGACCAGTAGGCCACCCTTGTGTTTAAATCCTCCGCTCTGCTGCGGCCCTGCGCTTCCCTCAAGCGGAAGTGTGTCTGATAATCGATGACAGACTTCAAAGCTTCATGAATTGAAACACATGCAGACTCCATCTGGAGAAACAAACAAATACAAAACACGGAATTAAGAACCCTTCTAGTGCTTTGATATTTAAAATGAGAAGTCACGTAACTTTGCAAGCTAAGAATTAATTCAGACCAATGTCAGACTGAAATTGTGTAAACGCAGTAAAATTTAACTTACACTGATCAAACTTTACACACAAAAATGTGACACTGTTAAACACAGAAGCAGATAAAACCACAAATCTAATAAAAAGCAGTGAACTCTGAGAATTAATGAACAAATGCTAAATTCATACTTGGATTCAAAATTAACATCAGACACATTTCTGAAATGTCAGTGATGCTCCAGCTGTTAATTCCACAGGAAAACAAGCAATTGCTTATAATATCAAGATCCACACAGCATATATATTTGATGCTTCTGTTTCACAGATATTACATTCTTCATTGCTAAATTCTCATTCAAGCTGTACAGTGTTCTGTCGTCAAGAGACCATTCTCTTAGTCATGTATACGAAAAGTTGTTAGAGAAGGGACAATTGTTATCCTTCAGTGCTCCTGAACACTCAATACCATACTCATATAAAATTACTTACCAACTTGCCCAATTTCAATGTAGTTTTCCATTAAAAAAAAGAATTATTGGTTTTCCAAGCCCTAGATAATTTTTGTATAAACTTTTTGCACTTTCAGTTTATCTTCTGTAAGTAAAAGTACTCCTCACTGTGTTTTGATCACCAAGAGATAAGTCAATAGATCTTCAAAAGACTTATTTTCTACTCACAATTTAGGTTTCTCTTTAATGGCTTAAAATTAGTATTTCCTGAAGATCAACAGCACAAATTATTACAACAGGAAATGTTTAACACCCTTATGGGGCCGCTCTCACTTGTATCTGTGTCTAACCATATTTTTGAGTTGATGACTTCCAAGATATGTGTCTGAACAAGTCTAAGATTAATCTTCTCAAAATTCAGGAGGTTCTTCCAAACTAAGTTTTGCTATTGGTAAATAGAACCATCCTAATCTGCACAGGAGATTTAAACACAAGGTCACTCTGGTTTTAGTGATTCACCTTTAACTGTTCCCGTGAAACGCAGCCCAAATTTGGTCATGCCACAAGCCTGACCAGAACTGCAAAAAGAACCTCCTTACCAAAGAAGCAGTGAAAAAAAATTAAGAGATACAGTATCAAGAATCTGAATACAAAATAAAGCAGTGCAGGAATTCATTAGATGTTTCAAAGAAAGTTTTAATGTATTTAGATTGTGTAGAGGTGATAGAAAACTGTGAAATCTTGGAAATATAATAACAATGGCATTCTCACACTTTGTAGACTTATATTATAAAGCTCATATATCTAGAAGCCAGATAAAAACAGCTGAAATTATTCATTTATTTTGCTAAAATTTCCTTCTCCATTTTAAAAATACTAGTGACATGAGTCCTCCTCCTAAAAAAAGACTCTACTGTTGTAAATATGGAAATGATTCCCAGAGTTTCTCTAGAGTTTGGAAATTTTTTAAATCCTATGCCACCAATATTTAGTTTGTGAAATACGCATGTCAAGAGGCACACTACTGTGGCACTAAAAGGAAGTTACCTTAGAAACTTCTGAAAACCCCCACCAATCAAATGGAAAACAATCAAAAAGCCCCCCAGAAACCACCCAAACAATAAAACCCCATAAAACAGTGGCCTTAAGTTCCTGTCCTAACTTCCTCTTAAACATTTGGTGATTTCTTCTCAGCCCTGTTTTGTGTTCTACAAATCTTATCTTTACAAAGAAAGCCTATTTGTAGTAGTTTAGAGTATTTTAAAAGCTTCAATTAATTTATTTTCAAAAGTGATGTAAATAATTAATGCAGCTGAAGAAAAAATTGCCTTCACCTAACAACTTTTGTGAAACACAGCAGTGTTTTACCTGAGTAAGTGCAGTTACTCTGTTCTCACTAGGAAACAGTGGTGGGTCTTCTCCAACTTGGAAATCAAAGTACACAGTTTTGTGTGTGAAAGTGGAGAACTCATTGCTGAAGCAGAACTTGTACGTTCCATTTCTGGATGCAGTAAATGTGAAACTATCATATTGTTTCTTCATCTCTTTGTACAGTACAATGCCATCGGGATCTTCCAACCGACAGTCAACATCATAATGACCTCCAGTGATCACCTGGAAACAGAAACCAAGAAATTGTCTCTTTTAAAAAATGGACATTTATATATTTCTTCTAAGAAGAATGATCTGTCAGGTAGAAATGCAAAGCTTTTTGCTTTGACAAGAGTTTTAAAATATAATGCGTTCATTTGAGAATCTTTCAAAGCAAGCCTGCAAAATTATTTTCCCATGGACGACACATAGAAAATAATTAAAAATGCTTTAGGTTCAGCATATGCAATGTCAACTCTATTTTCAAAGCCTTTAAGAGAGCAGTTTTAGTTACTTTGTTATTAATAACTGTACCACAGCAAAGGCTACAGTAGAGGAAACTCAACAGGACAGCAAAGACATGACTATAATGAGTCTGACATTTGCTGTGTACACAAGTCCCCCGTGGAATTCATTCATCCAGCTGAGATTGCTACCATGCAGCAAAACTTCCTTCCTGTGTGGCCAGAAGAGTGTAACTGCCCTACTGTATTAGCTGTGTTAGGCTGCAGGAATGGTGTTTGACCAGTAGAATGGGAATTTCAATCTGTCCAGTCTTCCTGTCTGCTTTCCTCAACAGAGCAAGGCTCTGGGGGACCTGCTGCCTCCCTCCTGCACAGTTAGACACAGGTTTACATAGAGGTGGTAAAGACTGACCAGAGCTTTAAAGTTCCCCTAGGATTCCTTGCCACAGAACTTCCTTGTGCCTCCTGTTGGCCCTTGAGACATACTGCCAAAGGACATTCACACAGCACTTTGGTCTGCCAGTGGCTGGCCAAATCCAGACTTTTCTTTCAGCGGTGCTAACCCTATTCTGATTACCCAGAAAAGTGGCAACAGCAGGCTCATCTGTCCAGTAAGACCCACTTCAAAACTGCTGAGGAAAGTACTCCACAGAAAACACTTTATGGAAGGAAACAGCCAGGAATAAGAAATATTTGGGTAGGGTAAAAGATATCCAGGACCTAGAACACAAAGGACAGAGTAACAAGGACTGATATTTGGCACCAACATTCCCCCAAAATACTTGAGATGGGACAGCAACCGAGAAACTAGAAAGCACAGGACTTCAGCAAGAAAACTCAGCCCATAAAAATTATACAGTCCTCTCAAAAGCCCCCAAAGACAACCGATTTCTGTCATCAGGGAGGACTTTTCTGTTATGCTGCTGCTGTACTGTCAGTGACTTCATCTACTGAAGTGACAGACTGAAAAGTTCCAATCCTGTTGATACACTCAGAGACACCAAAAGAGTGATGCTGTATCGCATTTTTGTCCTATCAACCTTTCACTGTTTAGTATATAACCCAAGTCTGAATTGTACTCTGAAATACGAAGCATTAACTCTTAAAATGTACTGTGCTCATCCCGTCGATGCTTCACAAACCACACGGAAATTACGTTGTTGCTCAGGTGTGCCTTAGGTATTCCCTGCGCTGTTCAGCTGGGGGCACTACATGGCAGCGACCAGGGTACAGACAATGCCACTTTTCAGGGCCAACTCTGTGTCCCACTCAGCCCTACACTACATTAAAAGCTCCGGCACAGTTTTCCTTATTCAAGCGGGAAACCCCTCAGTGGATGCAGCCGCCGCTCCGGTGCCGGGCGCTGTTCCCGAGCACTCCCTACAGGAAGGCAGCTGCGGGAGCGCTCCTCGGCGGCGGCCTGGGCTCGGCGCCGCGGCCCAGCCCTTCCAACGCGGCGCCCACGCCCGGGGCGGCTCCTCCCGCCCGGATACCTGGAACTCCAGGGTGCACTTGGTGCCCTGGGCGATCTCCTCGTAGAAGCACTGCTTGGCGTTGTCGGGCAGCTCGAACGTGATCTCGGAGGCCCGCGCCGCGCAGGCCGCCAGCGCCCACAGCAGCAGCAAGGGCGGCAGCGGCCCCCGGGAGCCCCGCGGCGNGCGCCCGTGCGGCGGCAGCACCTTCCCGGAGCGCTTCCGGGACGTGTGTCCTGCGGGGAATGGGGCGGGAATGGGGCGGGGTCTGGTGGGAATGTCCGCGCCTGTTCCTTTCGTCATATCGCGAGTGGGGCGTGGATGTCCACTCGGCGCCATTGCCCGCAGCTTGAGTTCCGTGAGCGACCCGCAGGCCCCAGAGCTGGGAATTGCGGGCTCCTGTGGCCCGAGGCACGCAACAAGCGACCCTCCGAAAAGCAGCCCACACAGGGAGGGGTCTGGAGAGTTCCGCTTCCGAGATCCCTAAATGTTCATTGCGGAGAATGAATAAGAGGTGAATGAATTAACAGAGATGTAAAACGTCGGTAAAAGTGCTCACGCTGGCTGCAGGAGTGTCGGCTTTCAAGTTCTACTGCGGTAAATGCGATCATGGAGTCACAGAATGCTGAGGGTTGGAAGGTACCTTAAGGATCAGCGGGTCCCAACCTGCCTGGCCATGAACACTGCCACGTTTGGGGTATCCCCAGCCTCCCTGGACAGCCTGTTCCAGTGTCTCACCACCCTCATTATAAAGAATTTTTTCTCATCTCTAAACTACGTTTCCCGTCTTTCAGTTTGTACGCATTAATTCTTGTCCTGCCACTACAGTTCCTGATGAAGAGCCTCTCCAGCTTCCCCGCAGGCCCCCTTCAGATACTGCAAGGTTGCTATGAGGTCTCCACACAACCTTCCCTTCCCCTGGCTACACAGCCCCAGCGCTCTCAGCCTTTCTCAGTTTTTTTTACAAATCCAGGAAAAGAAATCAAAGACACTCGCCGTTTTTACTATATTAAGTACTGTGGCAAATCAGGTAGAGTAGGAAAAGGAAAACTCAGCTCAAACCTTCCAGACAGGAGCATGAGCTTGTACTGCAGTGGGTCTGGTCACACATTTTGCTCCTCTGGAAGAGGGGTTGAACTTGCATGAAGTACCTATTGCTAAAAGAGGCACCACACTGGGGTCCTGCTGCATAATCCTCTAGCTTTGAAGAGAGAAGTTCTGTGCTAGTTTGGGAAATGTGTGATTTTCATCCTCAGCACTGTGTAAGAAACCTGGGTGTCTGTTTGAGGACTGTGGATGTCACAGGACAGAGGTACCCAAAATTCATACGTTTAAGGCTCTGATAGATTTGCAGGAGTGGATCGTAGTGAGATGGCAGATGCTTTACCAAGTACCCACCCTACAGCTGAGGCAGACATTATCCATCTACAATTAATCCTCACATATTTGCTGTTTTCATTTAAACACACAGTTTTATTTCAGATGGCATTTAAGTGTTGGCTGATAGCTGAGGCGGTTCAAAAGCAGGTTATATATCTGGGCCATATGATGCAGCTGCAGTCGTTTTACTTAAATCAGTGACTACAGGCTTGTAGGAACTGTATTACCTAATCACCTTCTCCTTCATGTGGCAAGAAAGACATGTTGGGAGGACTTGCTCTGTGATTTTTCACAGCACTGAGGTGATCATGTACAGCTTACCGTTTCCTAGTTCAATCCTTTCAGTTGTTTCCTTAAAGTTTCGGTAAATGGGAAAAATGAAGCTTACCTAAGAAATGACAATTGGAAACTTATCACCAAATAATCAAACAACAAAACAGAAGGGAAAAGATACAGCACAAACAAGAAAGGAGTCTGGTGACACCTGCAGAGTAAGCAAAAACCCAGAAGATGTCCCAATCCCCAGAATAAATCAGCAAGAACAGATGAGATTACATCCTATTCTTTTTGGATTGGGATCAGAGCATATAAAACATCAACTGAGTGAGGAAGGCCAACTGCTTGCAAGAAGCTCTCAAACGTGGTCCCCTTAGCCCTGGTGACTCAGGACCACGAACAAGCAGAGCTGTCAGCACTAACTGCATAGTATCAACTCCACTGTCTTGTGTGCTTTCCGCTCATCTGATGTAGGTTGTTAAGAACGAATTGTTTTATATATGTAGAAATCATGATAGTAATTGAGAACTAGCTACTAGCAATATGAACTGCTTATGAATTTCAGTAATTATTTTGCAGCTTGAAACTGAAAAAGTTCAATAAATATAATGGTAAGTTCAAGACATATATTTTAGAGGGAGTCATATGAAGAGTTTTCCTTTCCTGCTAGACAATCTCTTTAAGCAGGATGAGGCTTGGTTTCAGGTGCTCTCAGCATATTTCTTACCTGAGATCTTTATTATTTTTTTCTCTATTGTGACAGAATATTTGCAAGCAGAATTCTATATTAAAACTTTCCCCATACATACATGCATGGATACATGACTTTATTAATGATCCTTTTTACCTTATGTGTCAAAGAGTAGAAAAAAACCAAAGATTCATTTTATTTTTACATTGGTTTGATTTGTAAGTGTATGTTGCCACTTTCTGTCTGTGGAAAATTAAAACTGTCAAATGACCTGTGTTTCTTGTGCAGACGGTTAAAACATGCTTTCCTGAAGACTGCTAATGAACCATAGTTGTACAAGCAGTTCTCATTCTTCAAAAACATGTGGAAACCACTGCAGAAGGATGAAAGAAATCTGAAAAATACAGGATATTCAGGTGTTTGTGTTTCTTCTCTGCTTAGTAGCTGAATCAAGTTTCTAATCTTTTCTCCTGAGGTACTTAGAGATCTTTTACCCATGTTAGAGGTTGTAGACATGGATCCAATTTCAAGATCTTATGACTGAAATAACATTTCCTGTTATTTAAATAATAAAACACAAGAAACCTGTTCTTCACTGTTACAGTCCTTTAATATCTTTCCAGAAGTCTAATTGTGTGGAACAGTTAAAAAAAATCCACTTTATCATTTTAATTTAATTTTCATTTAAAGCACATTCCACAGTACACTTTAACTTGCTACTCAAACTACCTAAAATGGTAAAGTTTCCCCATTTTAAGTATCTCAGCTTTAAAAGCCTTTGCTGTGGGCTTGCTTTGGCTTGGAAAATTTTATATAAATAATAGACCTTGATATCAAGATGTTAATTCCTCTTTACTTCCCAGTTTAGTGCTTAATTTTGGATAGGCTAAAATTAGTAAAATAAACTAGTCAGGCTAAAATAAAAATTAATCTTTCTTTTCACTGTCCTTCGTATTTTAAAAAGCAGCCCTGAATAACTCTGGCACCTGCAAAAAACACTTGAAGGGCAGTCAAATATACGAACACATTTTCATCACACTGTTTCAATGTGATTTGTGCAGAGTCATGCTGTGGAGGAAAAAAATCACCAGATCTTAAAACAGCTTGAATTTATCCTCTTTTTCAAGGTTCAGTGCATTTTCTAACCTCTATTCTCATGTTTTCAAAACTGCAGTGAACAAGAAATGAGCTTGTTTTTGTCTAAAAAGCCAATGCACTACTGTCTATGCTTGTATTAGTTGATTACATAAAAGCCCGAACACTTTCAAACAGAATACAGCAGGAAAATTACACCAAAAAAATTACACGTTCAAGTAAATGTTTTAGATGAAAACCAAATTTAGGTGCACCCAAAATTAAGCATTTACTGTATTTCTACATGTACAGCTTCACAGAGAAACAGGCTGAGAGCTGCTGCAGTGCAAGGAGTTGGAAGAAAGGACATTATTGGGAAAGTTGTGACCCCTGTTACCATCTGAAATACCCCACATGCACTCTTTCAGAATCCTGAGTCTTACTGACAAGAAGAATTTGTGAACCTGTATTTGTGTAAACACATTACTTGGATTTTCAACATCTTTTAAAAATATATTTGTACAAAAGAAGGTCAAATGGATAAGAATTTGTTTCAAAATGTCCATGGGGTTTTTGTTTGTTTATTTCTTTCTTTCTTTCTTTTCAGACAAGGTAGGGAACTCAACATGATTGCAAATGTTGGAAAGTTTTTACCTATGGGCCTGGGGCAAGACCTGCGGAGACATGGACACGCTGCTCTTTCTGTAACACACGAGAGGGAGCTCTTGATCACCACAACTTACATAGAACCATAGAATCATAGAATGGTTTGAGTTGGAAGGCACATTTAAAGGTCATCTAGTCCATGCCCCTGCAATAAGCAGGGACATCTTCAATTAAATCAGGTTTCTCAGAGTCCCATCTGACCTGACCTTGAGTGTTTCCAGGGATGGGGCACTTCCCCTTTCTCTGGGCAAGCTGTGCCAGTGTTTGATCACCCTCATTGTGAAAATCTTCTTCCTTAAATATAGTCTAAACCTATCCTCTTTCATTTTAAAATCATTGTCCCTTTAGTTTCCTCTTCACGGTTTTTGTTCAAAGTATTTTGTGTACCTAAGGTTTTCTTCCTTTTAAATTAACTCTTCAATTCAGTGATAAATGGATATCAAAAAGCTAAAAAAATTAAAATAGTGGCAATCTTGGCCATACATAATGTAGGCGTATCTCAACAGAATGCAACATCCAAGGCTTACGCCTTGGTCTGGCTCACAGTTCAGCAGTGAAAGCCACACATCCCTTTAGATACCAGGACTCTGTGCATATAACCTGCAGAGATCTCCAGCAGCGAGGCACCTGTCTTCTGAGCAGGAAGGAAGAGGCAAAAGCTGCTGCATGGGAAATGAAGAAATGTTACCCCATGAGTAACAGAGATTCCTCTGTTCTGATGTCTGTGACAGATGTGACCTGCTCTCAGCAGTCTCTGGCTGCCATTAACAGTTCCCAGTCCTCTCCAGAGAGTGGTGCCTTCACCAGCCCTGTTACACAGCATATAGCGCTGGGATGCGACAGTAGAACCATCCCAAATTATTTTAGTTTCATTAGCACTTGGAGTGCTCCACATGTGTGGAAGATCAATTCCTGTTTGACCAAACCTGAACTTCAGTGGACGGTGTGAAGGGGAGGGATCTGGACAAGGGCTGAAAAACCCAGGAAGAGAGAGGCAGTGAAAGGCTGGCTGTACTAAATTAGATAGGAACCCCAAAGGATGCCCTGGCCAGATTTTAAATGAAACATTTTGAGATTCCTTCCCAAAGCAGTCCTCCCAGTGGCTCACCTTTTGTTTTGTTTTGGTCTTTTTCTCCCAGTCCTGGCTGAATTTTGATAATCCTGTTACACTTTAGCTAATGAAAGAAAGACTTGTGTTTCCATATGTGCACTTCCATTCATTCAGTTCTAGGGTACTTACAACATTTTATAAAACATTTATGCTGTTTTTGTCTGGGATGGAGTTAATTTTCTTCACAGTAGCTAGTATGGGGCTGAGTTTTGGATTTGTCCTGAAAACCATGTTGATAAGTCAGGGTGTTTTCCTTGCTAAGCAGTGTTTATGCAGAGCCAAGGCCTTTTCTGCTCCTCACCCCCCCCCAGCAGCAAGTGGGCTGGGAAGCACAAGGAGCTAAGAAGGGGACACAGCTCAGACAGCTGACCCCAGCTGACCAAAGGGATATTCTATACCTTATAACATCATAGTCAGCATATGCAGTTGAGGGAAGACAAAGAAGAAGGAAGAAAAGAGAGAGGTTCAGAGAGATGACATTTGTACTCTCAGGTCCCTCCTCTGCTGGTTTTACATGAGTCGTCCGTTTCTTTGTCTATGGCAGGAAAAGAAGAAAGGCGAAGCCCTAGGGGTGGTTCTTTGTAGAAAACCAATCCTGTCAAGCTTTGAAGATGGGCATCCCCAGATCCAATGAAACACATTCAAAATCCACCTTTTTGCAGTTTGTTCTTTACAAGAGCTCTACCTATTTAGCCCACTGTTTATGCTTAAAGATATATCTGACTCTTTTTCCAACTGTTGGTCTTGTGTAATCTTCATACCATCAGGCATCTTGCATCTTAGATTTTTCANAAGGGGCATGCGGCCCTGCTGAGCCCTTGTCTGTGGCAGGTGCGGCTGGGGCTGAGCTGGACAGGCCCGGGCAGGAGCGAGGCCCCCCCTCCGCCCTTCCCCGCCTTGGGCCAAAACAGTGTGAAGCCTAAAGCTGAAAATCGCT